>AP028435.1:21918514-21946014 GCA_036509395.1 Antheraea yamamai | reverse complement strand
CATAAACACTATTTCCTATAATGTAAAATAAAACAAGATCAATCAGATATATTTGCGGACAAAACTATCTATTAACTGTAACTATATTAGCAAAATTACTACTAACTAGTGGGTGCCCAGTGGTCGACATTCGACCATAATTCATTGGTTTTTTAAAGTTTCAACTTTATTTGGGTTCTTTTGTCAAATGGTATACTTCTATTATCAATGGTTTTCATCATGGCTACTTAGTTATTTGCCACTTTTTTTTAAATTGTATAAACATTTAAAAAAATCGATGTCTAAATGAAAGTCGAAATTAATTATAAATTTGAAACAAAAACAGGCGGTTACATAAGGTGGTAAGGCTCTCAAATTCTAAGTAAAGATAACTCTACGAAAATAAAGAAATTTATCACAACTCATGACACAATTATCAATTAATTTTACACGATATCATGAGTAGGTGGTATTTCTGGGTGATATTGAATTAAATATAGTCTATACATTATAAGGAATAGTGATATGCCCAGTATCATCGTTTGGAAAAGTAATGGATACAAAATAGAATCAAATAATGAATCCAAAACAAAGAAGTTTTTAATACTTCCATTAACTTTTGAAAATGAATTCCATTTTGTTCAAAATTTATCATCAACTGTAATAAATATAATTGCTACATCAAGTTGAACTGCATCATTGTAACCGCAGAGATCTAAGTCATGGATTACTTTCACGAGCAAACAAATTTTCTTATTTTGATTTTACAACGTATTTTTGGCTTTTTTTTTATTGAATTATCATTTCAAGTGAGTTCACCACAAAAAATACTAAACATAAACATACTAAATATTGACTTTGACTATGGTAATATTGCTTTACTCTTATGACAACATGAAGCAAAGTGACATGAAGTGAAAGCAGTCCTGTCACCTAAAATTTTTGATATTCAATGAGACCAAATAGAATAATCATTATTTCAGTGGTTCCATAAATTTACTAAAGATAATTATTTAAATTATGAATTTACATATTATAAAATGAACCTACAATTTGACCAGTTGATTTCAAAGAACGTGTAAGGCATACAACGTCAGTCATGTTAAAAATATTGAAAAGGTAAAATATTGGAATGTAAGAGTGAGTGACTTTTCCATTTATATGTATGTATATGTTGTGTAAAATTTGAGCAGTAGTGTGAGTAATGTATATTTTAATTAATTTAATATGCTTGTAATGCATTTTATATTAAAAAAATAGCTTTCTGCACTTCTCTTCCATATAAACTTTAACTATGCAAAATTTCACGTTCATCCCATCACATCAATCAATATGATACACTATTGATATTCATTATTAAATACGACAATAAAATGTCGCGAACAAATCAGAATAGCGTTTGTTGGAGTTTGTCACTACATATTATAAAACAAAGTTCTGTACCAAGTCTGTCTGTCTGTGTGTCTATTCGTCATATGTTGAAAAATTACTTACCGAATTTTCATGCGGGTTTCAAGTAGATAAGGTAATTCATGAGGAAGGTTTAGGTATATGATTTGTTAAGGTTTTTTTTATTATCAGGGCAGGACAACGTCCGCCGGGTCCGCTAATACATAAGATTGATTGGGATACTTGTAATTGTAATCATCATTCATTTTTTAGAGATAAAATAAAGCGACGACAATGTACCTGATGGTAGGCATGATGCAGTCCAAAAACAATGGCGACCACCGAGAGATGTATAATCTATTAACAGTCATCGCTCTCATACCAGCTTGCAAGTATCTCGACTGCTGGATGTATAGTAGCTGATTCGCAAACTCTGTACGCCAGAACGTATTATATGCGTCTATCATTACATAGTATAAAACAAAGTCTCCTACCGCGTCTGTCTGTTCGGGATAAGCTCAAAAACAGATTTTCATGCGGTTTTCACCGGTGGATAGAGTGATTGATGAGGAACGTTTTAGTATAGAATTTGTCAAGGATTTTTTCATAATAAGGGCGGGACAACGTCTGCCGGGCCCGCTAGTATTATGTATATCTAGTCTGGTATACTCGTAATTGTCATGTGCTACCTTACAGCAAATTCTAAATTTTAACAGATATTTAGAAAGGTATGAATAATGTTAACTGGTGATGCTTTTTTTATATGCAAAGGTTATAAAAAGTTTATGATTATTTTAATGTCATATTAATTAATTTATTACCTTAATTATAATTTTTTTTTTTGTGAATTACTAGCGTGTGCTTTTTGTTTATCTTAATATATATATTTCTTGTGTGCGTGTGTATGTGACTGAACTCCTCCTAAACGACTGGACCGATTTTGATGAAATTTTTTGTGTGTGTTCGTGGAGATTCGAGAATGGTTTAGATTCACAATTGGACCCGGCAGGTGGCGCTGCGATCGACTTTTAGGATTTTTTTTGTTTTCAAGGCAGGACAACGTCCGCCCGGTCCGCTAGTTTCTCTATATGTTTTTTGGCCATTGACCACAATCTCACCTGATGTTGAATGGCAAAGTGGTCCAAGATGGTAATCACGCTAATCGAAAACAGTCTGACTCTCAAGTGTAGTTCGTGAAAAACATCTATATGTATTTAGCGCACATTTTCAACTTGAGGGTGCAACGAGGCGGGTTCAGAAGAAGCTCTACCACCATACTGTGGTTTTACCGCGATGTTTTCTTTCGCCGAGAACTTTGGCTTATTCGTAAGAATTCGAACCTATGTTGCGTCGATCAAGGCAATGTCCGAATACCTTAACCCCTGAACCATCATCCCTTCCGCTTATTAAATAACTAGCGGGCCCGGCAGACGTTGTCACGCCCTGATTATAAAAAAACCCTTGACAAATTATATACCAAATCGTTCCTCATGAACCACTTTATACACTGGTGTAAACCGCATGGTAATCCGTTCAGTAGTTGAGTTTATCGCGAACAGACAGACAGACAGACGCGGTGGAGGACTTTGTTTTATACTATGTAATGATTATGATACTTTTACTGAACTCTTTCGGGTGTGTTAGGATTCACACAGTTGTGCCGTGTTTGGTAAAGAGTGGGAGTAAGTGTAATGGTCGACATCGTTATAACGTGATGAAGCGAAAATACGACGGCGAGAGAACTTGTCCTCGTTATAGTTTAAATGTTTCAAAAGTTATTTCAATTTAATGTCCCGATCATAAATAACTTACATAAATTCTCTTATTTCAATATGGTCAGGGAACTCATTTCGTTGTTATTTACTACATTCCATAATATTACTAACAAACACATTTAGAGAATTCTACTGTGTTTTATACTATTTTGAGGGAATATACAGAGAAAAAAGGATGATTTAGCAAATTTTTCTTATATGTCATTATTGGAATGATATTGAATATACATGAATTGTAAGCGCAGTGTGGGCGGTGCTCGCGAGTCACTGAGCTCATCAGACGCCATGCAGAAGGCGTACGCGCGACGCGTGTCCATGGTGTCGCTGCCGGCGCGCGCGCAGCTCATGCGGCAACTGGCCGTGCACGCCATGATCTTCCTCTACAGCCGCCCGTGTGCCATGCATGTCGGTAAGATCTAAGTCATAGCCGGTTCCCTCTTCCATTCTCTTCTCTCACGTTTTGAAGAAGAAGAAGCAAAGAGCCTCCCTTTTGATTCAGTGCTTCGTGGTTCAGGTAGTCATTACATCTACCTTTGACATGCTTTCTTTTATTATTGGTAATATTGTAGTATAAATTAGTTCTGCCATGGTGTAACTAATGTGGATTATAGTGAAAAATATTCTGTGACGGTAGAATAGGCATAGTTTTAATGAGATGAAATGTAGAGTAAGCAAAACTAGGTTTCTGGGACCACTTTTAGAAACATTTTTTTGCTAAATTGAGCGCCTCTCAGTACGACATGTTGAATTCCAAAATCGTTTTGAAAAATTGTCCTAAATAAACAAGCTTTCTGAGAGTGACATTAATGCCGCCCTTAAAGAGTTTTTATACTTGATAGGATTTAGCGTCTGACCGCAATCTCATTTGACGTTAAATTATGATGTGACCTAAGATGGTAAACACGCTAAACCCAGAAGGAGCTTGCTCTCAAGTGCAGCAGCCGGGACACGCCAACACGTGCGTGGCGACAGATTTTCAACTTGAGGGTGGTAGCTAGCAGACGGACTTAGAAACAGCATTACGATCATGTAAAAATGCAAAGATTGCTTAAGCTATCACAAAATTCAATTATATACCAACCGGCGATAAAAAAACTAGTGGATTGTATATCAATATGATTGCAAATAGTTTCCGAGTATTTTTTACTCTTAGCATCACTGATGCTGGCACTCGAGAACGGCCAAGTGCAAGGATGGTCAGACCACTCAGCCGGCGGGTATCAGGGTTCGTTCCAGGCGATACACACGGCAGGGGACTACGTCACGGCATTCGCTACCGACCTGAATAACAATTACCTCTTCACGGGCACGACGATCGGTTATGTTAAAGTTTGGTTGATGACCAACTACCTTACTAACGAAGAGGTTAGTGCCATTACACTAACATTTTTAAGAACTTGGTTAAGTTTGATGTTATGTATTTTGTAATTTGATCAGATGTTTGATGTATCTGTAGCTATATTTTTTGGTAAACCTACGCCGTGGGGGAAGACGGGATAGATTTTCGATGGTGATTTCACTCACCTTGGTTCTGGAGGATCACTCTGTAGCTTGTTGTTAGCTGGTCCCAAGAGATATAATCTGATGCAGTATAGTGAGTAGTGGGACGTGTGAAGGTGCACGTGAACATGCCGCGGCTGCGCCTGGAGTTCCCGTTCATGTGGCGGGACCGGGTGCAGGGTCGCGCCAAGCGCAGTGCGCGCGCCCAGCCGGTCCCGCTGCTGCTGAACAGCTACCGCGCGCATCTCCGCTGCATCTCCTGCATGGCCTTCATCGACGAACTCAAGCTGCTTCTCACGTACTTATTCCCATATTCCTTAACACACCATTCACGAATATTTTAATTAATTATTATTATACTCGTATTAATATTGTATCAGGAGTATTTACCATCGAACCTAAAAATAGTCAACATTGAGTCCTTATTTATGCCGACTTCTAATAAGGCATAGTGTGAAAAATTGATATCGTAATTTCACTTACAATTACAAATTCATATAATTTTACATCGTAGCTATGACGTTTATCTTGTTACCCTTATCTCACCTAAGCTACGTAGGATCGGCACACCATGTTTTCCTTTTGCACTCTCTCCTATCAGATATCATTCATTCATATATTGTTCGATCTTTGTCTACTCCTATATCTATCCACCATGATACTCAAAAGTTTTCTAGGTAGATGGTTTTCATCTCTCCTCATGACATGTCCATACCATGCTAACTTATTACTCGTCAACTTCTCTGTCAGTGGTGCTATTTTCAAACTTCCTCTGATATACTTATTCTTAAAAATTCATTCTTCATTCTTTGAAAACAAATTATAAATTTCAAAAATCAATTTTCCTTTGATGTTGCTCTTTTTGTGACAATAGAAAAATTAAAATTACCTGTGGTTATTATCAAACACGAATTTCGACGTGGCACCAGCGCAGCAGCAAGTATTACCGAAAAAAATATTGATTAGGGCTCTTCCTAGTAAGTTCTTATTTCCTTATTAGACATCGTCAAATGAGAATTACAAAATGATTTATTATTCAGCGGCAGTTCGGACTACAGCGTGCGCGTCTGGCGCTTGTCCGGCGAGTACTTACAGACTTTGGGCAGTTTTTTGCCCTGGACTTTAGAAGTGCCCCGGTTCCCGCCAGACGTCAAAAAAGTCGCCAGTTTCACAACTTTTAAGGTTATTTTATTTTAAAATTTTATTGAAATGTAACTTTTTGTGGGAAGGCTGTGAATTTTAATTCGCAACGTTTTTGTGTCACGAAAAGTAGTAGAGGTAAACACTGTGTCGGGTGTTGACAATGCAGGTTCTTCACCGCGCAGCACACACTTTCGTAGTGTGCTGCGTGGGAGGAGCAACGTCGCACTCTGGCCGCGGCGGTAGGACAGGAGCTCTCGCTGCCGAGCGTGGTTGTGGCCATGCTCGGCAGCGAGGATGCGTAGAACGCAATGGCCTCCTTCTGCGAGGAAGTCGTCTCGCAGAAGGAGGCGGTGGAGAGGGTCCGGGAGGAGGACCCTCAAAGTGAACGTCTCCGCCAACGGAGGACAGGCAGGAGGAGGCGGCAGTTTGACCGCCGCCTCCTCCCACCGTAATCGCACCTAGGGAGGATGGGTCGGGGGGCCCATCTTCCCATTGCACAGGTCCGGCGGACGGAGGAGACGGCCGGTGTGTACCCGGCTGTCTCCTAACAAGACGGGGCTCGGCGGCGGCGCTTTCGCTGCTGGGCCAACCGCTGGGGTGGCACGATGAAATCTATAGAGATCTAACCCAACCATAGCGGCAGACGTACACCGTGGGGTTTTAGTCCGTGCGAGTCGGACATAACCCACTCTCTCCCCCGAGAGGGTGGGTATCCATAAGGGATTTAAAAAAAAGGTTCTTGTCCGATCACCGGGAACACCGCGTCACGTTAACTATTTCTTGTATTTTTTTTAATTAAAATGTTTCCTTGTTATAAAAAGTATCACTTCTGTTGTATGCTTTTATGACACACCTTGTTTTTATGTATTTTTATTCAGTGATTAGATATACATGTAAGTAATTTTGAGATGTCAAAGTTGTGGTTGCTAAAAAAGTGTTTATTTCTTCCATCACACCAGCCTCGGTCTTATATAATGATATACCAAAAACATTTCCATGTGTATTTAAAAGTATATGTTAACTAAACAGGTGCAAAAAAGTAAAAGTAGAAATTATGAGTATCGTGAAGAGGTAATAGAGTAATCTTTTTTTATAGTATAGGGGGCAAACGAACAGATTGTAAGTGATCACCGCCGTCCATAGACACTAGCAACATCAGGGGAGTCGCAAGTGCCTTGCCGGCCTTTATTGTAGTTATATATTGGTGTATCTCGTTGTAGATGAGGTTGAAAGCTGTAGTATTTTTGTAATAAACATATAAAGCCGCCGGCTGCCTGCTCACCTGTTCATCTTAAAACCTAGCAAAATGGCGAGAACCGTAAGGTTCTCTAGTACTGGGGCCGCTAACGCATCTGTGATTCCTCTGGTGTCGCAGGTGTCCATGGGCGGCGGTGATCACTTACCATCAGGTGACGTGCATGTTGGTTTGCCACCAATGGTATAAAAAAAAAAAAACAAAAAAAGAACCTTCATTATGAGTACGCGAGCGCTGTAAAAAGGTGCTCTTCAAGAAGGGAATGAAACCAGCTTTTCAGCGTCGGCAACACAAGAGTGACGCCTTTGGTGTTGCAGTTTGCCTCAGGTGACGGTAACCTTCAGGTGAACCGTCTGCCTGTTTGCTGCCTTTTGGCATAAGAATGATATACCGCGGTAGAGGACAAAGGGAAGCATGAGGGGGAGTGTGCAGGTGTGGCGCGGCGGGTTCGTGTCGCGGTTCGTGCGGGGGCAGGTGGAGGCGGACGTCACGGAGCGGGAGCTGCGCCGCGACGCGTTCGGGGCGCCGCCGCCGGAGCCGCTGCTCGGACACCACTTCCAGCTGCCGAGCCGACCCGAGCGCCGCGACCGCGTGCTGCTCGACGACGGCCTGCCCACTGTGACTACCACTCTCAATTCCCTTTATGACCTCTGTCTAAATATCAGGTTTTTGTCTTTAGATTTTGTTAAAAGACATTTTTTACTTAAAGATTTTCGAAGTCTTTTCCGGTTAATTTCTTAGAATACATGGCAAAATCTTCAGTCCTAGGTCACCAAGGTCTTGTGAGTTATCCAGCAGATCGGGATATCTATGGCAACTTTTAGTAATTACCGTTTGATGCTTTCAGACGTAAATGACATGTAATAATTTATAGTATTATAACGTTAGAATCTGTTTGTTTTGTTTGAAATTTCGTGACAGTAGGTAGCTTCGCATTACAAAATAGTACGAGATCCAGCTGCAGGATTAGTACATTCATCGGTTTTTTGCTTAAAACCAAATTTTTATGTTTACTTATAATTAGGAGAATTTATATTTCCAGGGTGCCTATAAAATTTGCCGCCAGTATTTTTAATTAAATTTTTTTAATTGATTTTTGGTGAAAAAGATCGTTTACTTATTTTTTAAATAAAATGACGTCTACACTCGGCAGTTTATATGAAGATTTAAAAAATCACGGTTGCCGTTGCGCACCTGGCCGCACCTTTGAGCCAGGTGTAAACAGGTATGATTTGATACATTTATACGTTTATAACATATATTTATTCATTATATATTAAATTGAAGCTAATTTTTTTATTAATTATATATATGGTTGCCTAATTAAATTGGCCGAAATAAGGGTTGCTGGCTGTTAAAGATGATAAATATTTAAGGTAGAGTGAAAGAGAGTTAGCGCGTAACATCATTAGTCAGACAAGGATAGCGATTGCCGGCTGTGCGACGCTTTTAAGCCATTGCGCATGCGTCGAATGTTAGTGTTCTCAACTGAACAGATGCGGCATTTTTATTCTAACATAAAAACTACGCTGTTTTGGAGTTCGTAATAACGTTTTATATTGTTGTTTTATTTATTCATCTAAATATTACACGGAAAGATACGATACATTTAAAAAAAAAATAATTTGCTTAAATGTTTAATTAATATGTAACAGACGATTAAATACTTGAATAAAATCTAATAAAATTTTCAAACAGTACTTTTGCAATAAAATTTTCTTTTACTTAAGTCACCTTGGTTTTATTTTTTTATTTCTTAAATCAATATTAAATATATTAAATCAATATTAATTTTTTGTTGTAATTTTTTTATTTGACATTTTGAAAAAAATGACATATTTTTTGAAGTATTTATTATAAGTCGTCTTTATTACTCCGGGGTGGTTGAGAACACTAATATTTGACTCATGCGCAATGGCTTAAAAGCGTCGCACAGCCGGCAATCATTATCCTTGTCTGACAAATGATGTTACGCGCTAACTCTCTTTCACTCTACCTTAAATATTTATCATCTTTAACAGCCAGCAACCCTTATTTGCGGCCAGATTTAATTAGGCAACCATATATGATAATTAATAGAAAAAGATTAGCTTCAATTTGATATATAATTAATAAATATACGTTATAAACGTATAAATGTATCGAAATCATACCTGTTTACACTTGGCTGCGAAGAGGTGCGGCCAGGTGCGCAACGGCAACCGTGATTTTTTAGAATCTTCATATAAACTGCCGAGATGTAGACGTTATTTTATTTAAAAAACAAGTAAACGATCTTTTTTTATCAAAAGTCAATTAAAAATAATTTAATAAAAAATACTGGCGGTCAAATTTTGATAGGCACCCTGGCATATATAAATTCTCCTAATTATAAGTAAACATAAAAATTTGGTTTTAAGCAAAAAACCGATGAATGTACTATCCTGCAGCGGGATCTTAGACTAAAAGTAAGACTATAAACACATTACGTCTGAGTATTTCCGAATTTCAATTCTGTGTTACTTTAGTGAAACAAGGAAAAGATTTATTGTCGGGACCAAAGCAAACACTTGAATTAGAAATATACTCAGGAATAAAAGTGTTTAAAAGCGCTGGCAACCAATTCAGCAATATGCTGCAGTACTAGTAATGCTACAGCGCTGATTTTCAATGGGTAACTATATGATACATGAACGTCCAGTCGGTAGATATTCACGTTATAATAATTTAAACAGAAAAAACGTTTAGGTTATAAGAAAATACTTTAATATAACTTTTACGTCAAATAAATAAGAAAACACACCATTGTTGAGCACACTATGCATATATACTGTTGCTACATGTTTACGGCTAAGTGTACTTCATCAAAACCTTCGAGTCGAATATTTTTAAAGAGAAGAAAAATAGAATATGTAAATATCAGCATAAATATAGTAGTAGTGAATGAGTGGCGTAGAAAGGAATCCATGTACCAGATTCCGGTGTACTCGCACTTGCGCACTGCCGGCACGCAGCCGGTGCGGCGCCCCCCCACGCCCGAGCTCGTGCGCTGCACACGCACGCCCGCGCGCCGCCCGCGCTTCCGGGACCCACCGCCTGCACCGCCTGCACCACCTGCACCGCCTGCACCACCTGCAGGAGCGTCACGTCGCCTTTACACGGGTACTTTGCCTTCGAGCAAGTCGCTTGCTCCGTAAAGTAATTGTAACACAATATATCTCTCGCTATGAGTCGCCATCGACAATATATTGTATTTAGATATTAAACAATTGCATATTTACGTTTAAACGTATTTTACTTATAATAAGCTATATTATAATTATCAGCTGATTAAACATGCGCAATACTAAAATTTCTTCTTCTTGTGGACATTTTTATTATTTTCTTTCTTGATTGTTACTTGTTGATATTTATTATTATTATAAGACCCATCCGATACGAAAAATGATGCTTCTATACAAGGCGTGGCCTCATTATAAATGAATGATTATTACGAATTATTTGTAACAAACGAACGTATTTCATTTACTTCCTTTTTTATGATCCTAGTGATGATACCAAGTTTTAAACGAGTTACATATCCACTTTCCTACACATGACACAAATGTACACAACCATTTTGATCATTTCATAATTCATTAGATTGATGAATGCTCATGATAGGTACAAAGCAGTAAATAGACAGACATCCCATTTTTTTTTTTTTTTTTTTAAAAAAATATTATATATATCTGGAAAGGTTTTTATAAATACACAGGAAAAAAAAAGAGGGCGTAAAAGGAACTCAGCAGATTTTTTTTTTATATAAAAAACAAAAGGGGGGGGGGCACACCACAGTTGGGGGTGTTTTTGACATATAAAAAATATTAAAAAATAATTAAAAAAATAATTATTTTAAAATAAAAAAAAAAAAATAAATAATAAAAAAGGGAGAAAAAGGAAAAAAAAAAGGAAAAAAATTAAAAAAAAGAGGGGAAAAAAAAACAAAAAACACAAAATAACAGACATCCCATCTGATGGTAACCGTGATTTATAGTGCGACCCTAGTGCTGTCCTTATATCGCTGATATCGGTAAGCGTATTCGAGTCCCTCTTTGAAATATTGTTTAGATACTTTATACATTATTCATTTAAAATCAAAGACAGCCGTAGAGTTTCTGTTTAACAACTTATGGAATAAAACAAATGCTTTATTATATATTTTATTATATTGAATTAAAAAATACATATAAACGATTAGTTCATATAATTGTATTATAGAAAAACATATTTCCAATGTATTAAGTCAAATGTCAGTATTACGGTTGTTATATTTATCAGTTTACACCATTACAATGCGACCGTCTACTTAATTTGATTAAAATGATATATAAAAAGGGAACCGAGTATTAATGAAAAATACGAAGAAGCGGTAACACTGTTAATACAGCTTTTGAATCTTGGAATTAGTAACGATGCGAAAATTATAAGGTTATAAAATGTTTGGATTTGTGATAGTTGGCCTCAGAACTATTCGATTCGTTACATTTCAAAATAACCTAAATGCAATTTTAATTGTTCATATAGAATGTGTTTTTTTAAGATTTCCAAGGTTTGATACACCAAGAACGAAGTTCAAATTTGCCGTTCATAATGATTTTTTTATGGTTTTCATATATTACATTACAACATTTGAAGATCTTGAAAAATAAAAATATAAGGAACTGGTACACTTGGATTTAGATTATTTTGAATATTCATTTATAAAACTGATGAAAAAAACGAAAATGTCAGGAAGATATGCGATGATTTAATTGTAATTTCCATTTAGAGTGCAGAGTAGTATTAACGAGTAGAGTGTGGGAGTGGGAGTGGGGGTGGGAGTGGGCAGCTAGTTGTTGGGGTCGCGCTTGGCGCCGCTGAGCACGATGAAGGGCGAGTGCGTCTCGCGCTGCTTCTCCTGCAGCATCTGCAGCGTGCCCAGCGGAGTGTCCGTCGAGCTCATCTTCTTCATCAGCTGCAAACAATGTTGTCAAAATTAATCCACATTATCCATTACTCACAACTAGCTTGTGTCGGAGTTTTTGGAAGGACCTTGAAATGTCATGTAGTGGATTTGTGTTTTACGTAATATAGATTGGCTATTGTGCACATGTCAAGTGGATGGGGAATAATAGCACGGAGCATGGACTCCGAGTTGCCACAAAACTCCCTGGAAAATTCTAATAAAACCGGCCATCTCCTTGTTAGTTCATTGAAATAATCGCAAAAAACTTGTAATATCATTAGGTACTGGATAACGGCAGTAATAATCTACTAAATCTACAAAAATAAAATAAAATAGCTTGTGTCTGTAACATTGTTTGTCAATATGATATCAAAAAAATTATAGCTATGAAAAAAAACGTTACAAAATTTCAAAACAATACGATATTTATAAGCGCTACGCGTCCAACGATATGTGTAGTGGAACAAGCGATGTGGTGCGCATGCGCAGAGGAGGGGGGAGTAAAGAGGTAATATTGTTTAGGAATTTTGTTAGCTGGTATATTTTTGCTCTTAGTATTGTCTTTTCCTTTGAACGTGGAATGTATTGTTGAAATTATAAACAACTAGCAGTTCCGGCCTGATTATAATCCTTGCCAAATTATATACAAAAACGTTCCTCATGAATCATTTTATCTACTGGTGAAAACCGCATGAAAATCCGTTCAGTAGTTTTTAAGTTTATCGCGAACAGACAGACAGACGCGGTAGGCGACTTTGTTTTATACTATGTAATGATGATGCAGACGAAGTTGTAGTATATCAAATAGCAAAAAATCTTTATAAGGAAACTAAAGAAGTATTAGTCTATATCAGTCATTACATTTTGAAATGAGTCAAGTGCAATTGTAATCACTTGTATGGAGATCTTTAAGTTTTTTAATTATCAGGTTTTGTTCACGGTGAACAAAGTCCAAATATATAGCTGTTCATAAGTTTTTAGTCTCATTTTATGATATTCATATTTTACATGTCTAAAATCTGAACTGTTCACGTATGGTATACCATGCTTGAATGCGTTCCCTTCCTATAATAGCTGTCTACCGCTATCCGAAAAGCAATTGTCAATAAAAAAAGGTTTGCAAGCTATCGTCTGATAAAGTGAGTACTATTTTATAGATTTGAATTCTGTAAGGGCATTCTCATGAACATTAAAAAAACTTTGAACTAGTAAAATTGGATATGGGTAATTTTGAAATGTAATAATAGAAGTAGATACCCCCTCCTGGATGGCTTTCTTGATCCGTTTCTCCTGTTTGTTCTTGCCGGGCCCCTTCCCGTGGAACTTGTGCGAGAGGTAGCGGAAAGCCTCCTTGGGGCGGAGCGGCCTCCCGTCGTCGTCCACGTACTCCAGCTTGATGCTGGGCCGGAAGTTCTGCTTCTCCCGGAAGTCCTGCAGCGGGCCCGAGTGGCCGCGCTCGCGCCGCCCGTACTTGTCGTCCTCCCTGACACCGTTACAACACTTACTGCTTACTGCATTATATTATTAACTAGTTGCTCTCGTACAGTTATTCCAAAGTAAAATGTGGTACCATCTATGACATATCTATGATAGTCTATCCTACAGTTTTTTGTCAACAAACTAATTTAAAGCATCATCTGTCTGAGACCGATGAAACATACAACTAATAACAATTATCAACTTTGAAAATTTATAAATAAAAAATATTGAGGTCATTAATTGAAATATAAATTCTTCTCTCTCTCAAGTTGAACCAAATTATACTAAAGGCGTTCGTACTTTCATGAACATTGGTTGCGTAGTTTCGGAGTTCATCGTGGACAAACATATGACACTAGATTCTTATATATTTAGATTATGAAAGAGAAAATACATGAACATGATGCAATTACAGTGTTGTTTGGATATTGTATCAATCAAAGTACATTTGAATCTGTAGGAACATATTTTGATGAAATTATAACATGGTGGTTGTTTAATATCCGAATCGGTATTTATACTATCCTCAAGTTCGAAATTTATCGATAAACATCTTCTAAATGACTATCAAGTATTTTAGTTTGGTCAAGGTTATCATTTTAATCTATATGGCTACTTGACATTGGGTGAAATTGTGGTTAAAATATTAAGGCACTGATGTATTACATCTTTTCACAATATTCAAAGTATTATTTTCAATTTCTTATTGGTCTGCGTGTGAAGCTTTCATGGAGGGAGGGATGTAAAAATTCGAACATGGTTTAATTTTTAAAATGATTATGCCTATTGGCATGACAGACTCTCACAGCAGCACATGACTACATTTGAACGTGTAAACAAGCGCCAGTATGATTGAATGTGGCGTGACGTGTGGTGGTGATATATCTGTACCGAGACGACAACTGAAATCTATTATGGTACGATCGATAAAGATGACAATTCATTTTTTCAGAGTTTATTTAAATTATGAAGTGGAAGTAATTGAAATATGATAAGAGTAAAATATAAGGTCGGATTTAACATTTAGCAATGTAAAGGGGAGCAGAGAATCTGTGAAAAAGCTGTAGGAGAAGTGTGCGTGATAGTGTGCGTGTGTGCGTACCCGCCGTAGGTCTTGTCCTCGATGGAGTAGTGCCGCGCCGCCAGGGCGGTCACCAGCCGGTGGTCGGCGTTGCGTCCGCCCGCCCCCGCCGCCGCGCCGCCCGCCCCCGCGCCGCCGCCCGCCCCCGCGCGCTCCAGGTAGCCCTTGCTGAGCGCGAGCTGCAGGGCGCCGCCCACGCCGCACCCCAGCGCGGGCTCCGCGTCCAGCGCCACCGACGACCCTGCGCCGCACAACCACCACTCAGACCACAACCCAGCATTCATCATTACCTACTGGACCATTTTGCGTAATGCGGACAACGAATTATTCATTCTTATTACAATTTAAGTATGAATGTGAACACATACTTTTTTATTAATCTTGTTTATTTGTCATATTATGAGATTACTAAACAACGAGTCATATTCGAAATTCGCATTCTTCGAAAGCCGTTTTCAAATTCAATGAATTTACAGTAAAATATTAAATACAGCGATATATGGACCGTTTATTTTGAAAGTGGTGTAAGTCCATTTTCTTTTGTTTCGAGAAAATTAAAGGTTACTATATTTGTTGATTTAAAAATACAGGCAAATCATATGAGGTCTGGCATTGTTTCTATTGTTTTATCAACATTTAAATTGTTTATATAAATTTGTTTTTGGCTAATTAGACTACGATAACACATATTTATGTGCTGTAAATGGACTTACACCACTTTCAAAATTAGACAATTGTAAAAATCGTTTAATTTCAATTTTGAAAAATCAAATATCGCTTAAAATATACTTCATTTTAATATAATTTTGTTTACAAATACGCATAACAACACATAAAATTTTATTTTAGACGGCAATTACATTGTCATTACAAGATACTGATTACAAAAATTTACTTATTCTCTGCATGTGGTAGTGTTTCAAAATATGCATGATGTATCGGAGGTATATAGGGTAGTAGCTGCTTCATGTCTTTATATTTTTCGTACGTAATAGGTCTGGCATTTTGGTACAAAGGTTCCAGGGCGATTTTTTCAAATTTTAACGGTCTTCCAGGACGTAGAGGTAATAAATTGATAATTTTACTACTGTTGTTTTTGTTGTTTTTTTAATTCGCCAAAATACGGGCAAAGATACGGAGTCATACAGCCTTGTCGTATTTTCTTCTCACAGGTTATGCGCTGTACATTTTCTAATACATTTCTCCAATTTTTTAATATCTATCTTTTAACTTACGAGTAGTGGAAACACGGAGGGGAAACAATGCAAATCGTCCGCGGGTGAAACCGCGGGACACAGCTAGTATAAAATAAATGAAAAATAACAAAACACTGGTCGGTATCCATCTGCTATGCCACCTACCTCTGTCAATTGGACTTACACCACTTTCAAAATCAATGATAATGCAATTTCATTTACCGACCGATTTTAAGTTGTACAAAACATGGGATTTTTTTGAGAAATTAAACATGGACTAGTTATATATAAAAAATTTACATTAAATTAAGCATGAATTACGTGATAGCTCATTTTTCTCAAAAATGGACTTACACCACTTTCAAAATAAACGGTCCATATATAGAAAATTATTAACTATTTTTCGAAATAAAATAATGTTGAGAAAAAACTTTCTCAATATACAAAACCAAGAACGAAATATAGAAATCGAAATTCTATAACTTAAAATAAAGATATAACACATACTAGTATTTTTAAAATGAGGTCCGCGCTGTATAAAATGTGATGGATTAATAAACACATGTCATACTGAGCCAGTGTCTAGAACTTGCCTAAGTCGATTCAGTTGCCAGATATCACATTAAAATGCCTCTAGCATTCTATTTACATGTATGTATACTATAATAATGACATACATAAAAATACTTTTCAATTGATGAAACTCTTTTAAAACATTACATTCAGAATGTTGTACATAGGTAGAGCGCGCGACTACTAACGTCCCAAACCGAAGCGCGCCTACTGGAGTGTTCAAACAAGTATCATTGAAATAAATGCAATATAATTACATAAGTACACATCTAAATAGAATTATTAATAGAAAATAGTAATAAGAATTTAGGCAACCAGTAGCGGCATTACTTACTTGTGGTAAGGATTATTTGTACATTAAATTATAGTCCGAGTCAAATGTTATGGCCGCTCTGAATATAGCTTTGAATTCATCTTGCGCATAGTACAGTCAAGAAGTGAATACAAAACAAATTCAAAATATTAATATAGGAATTTAACATTGACATTTATTAATCTTTGTTTCGATATTATACATTTAGAATATTTGCAAAAGGTTAGAGATAAAAATGAACAGATAATAAAACTTGAATCATTACTCAGGTTATAAAACAGCTGTAAAAACTAGAAATGGACAATAGAATAATAGACAAAGTTAGAATTTTAACAGTTCGCCACATCATGTAATTGTCAGTTATAATTAAATCCAAATAACATTTATTGGTGAGTTTTGGGCGATCGCGTAGTTTAATTGAATGTATTTGTTTTACTATATGTGGCATATATATATATATATATCTTGTAGCATATATGTGTTATTGTAAATAAAATACATTGATAATAAATAAATAATTTGTAGTAAACAACGCTCTTCATAGAAACGTCATTTCTTGAAGTGGATGGGTCTTCTAATAATAACAAATATAAGCTAGAAAAAGTAAAGAACGGAAATAACAATAACACGTAATTAACAACAACAAAACTATTCTGAATGCCACAGTACTGCAAATAGTAATGACAAGAGACACGCGGCAACGCGGGTAATGGGCAATAGCGGCGAGCCTGCTCCCCTTTCTGCGACGTCTGATACCTAAATTTGTGTTCTACTTCAGAGCGGTTAAACAGTTTCACGCGGACTGTAATTCAGTATCATATTTATACTAGCAAAAGATAGACACTAAATCATTTTATTACTGTTTCAGTTATTATTATGCCCTAGCAGTAATATTGTGATGAACGTAATCACAGCATATGTACGTAAATAAAGTAATGTATATAGGTTTAAATAAGAGAGAGTACCAGCAGTGAGGTCCGGCTGCCTGTCGGTGTGCACGTCGACGCGGCTCCAGGCGCCCGCGTTCGCCTCGGAGGGCGTGTCCGCGTCCGCGTCCGCGTCACCGACACCGTCACCGTTCGCCTTCACGTCGGCCTCGTCCTCTTCCTAACGCCCCGCAACAGCACATCGTTCAATGTATAAAGGGCAACACTATGTCTAGTCAAACGGTAACAATAGAAAATTAGAGCGCACAACAAAACTATGGAATTGAACCTTTAACAATTATATAGAGATGATTGTTTATTAAAATTAATAGCTTTCTGTTAAATAAAGTAAATTCTGTATAGTCTTCTCGCACAACGGAGAATGATTTTCGACAATAAAATTTCACTAAATTTACAATTTTCTTCATCAACAAAAGAATACCTGCTTATGCTACATATAATAAAGTTTAATATAGATGACATAACATCCAAATTATCTTTACCATATCTGAGAGAGAGAAAAATTAGTTATGCTTCTTAACTCCTATTAATTCATTAATCCTCCTATTAAACTGAACTAAGTATAAAATAAAGGTAAATACGCGCTATAGATTTCACCCTGAGTTGTGATGGTCTAGTGGAATATTAACCTGATGTCCGCAGGTTCGAACTCCGGCATGTATCTACGAATTTTTCGGAATTCGCGTATATTTATTAATTTAATTTGGTAACAGTACCGGCTGATGGTGAAGGAAAACTTCGTGAGGAAACTTGACTAGTGTTCTTGTAGTACTACTGTATGTGGAAAAACATTGATTTCTCAGAGTTTTTAATCGGCAAGATATCATGAGCTGGTGTGGTGATTTTGCCCATAGGTTCCTTCGGGAAGAGGGTTATAGTATTGCAGATGATCTCTTAAAGGCCGATGATGATGTCTCGATAAATGTAAGGTAATGTAAGTTACCATGGGCTGTGCAGTTTGGTCCCGATTCCCGGCGAGCCCGTATGTGGGAATGTCCCCGAGCGTGCGGCAGAACTCTGCGGTCGCGTCGAACACCATACCACCGCTCTGCTCCTCTTCATTCTCTTTCTCCTCCTTCACACGCCCCAGGATTTCTTCCACCTGTTGCATCCATCATTATAAGCATAGTAGAATATCATCATACAACTTGGTAACGGGGTCAATGTTTGAATTTCCGAAGTGTCTTCATAGGATCACTCATAGTCAAATTATTACTTATGTATTGTTAACTTTTGACGTATATTTGAGAGCAAAACCGATCAATTAAAATGTAATAAAGTTAATACTGTATAGGGAAATTATAGTCACTAATATAAAATTCAAAAACAATGTTCCTATACAAAATTTGCTATTATTCTTTTAACACAATTCATTATAGAGTCAGTTCATTAGAGGCTTCACAATATCTATACATATAATAAAAATGAAGTGTCTGTATGTAATATCAAAATAACATTTTTTTACTGATTGTGTGTGAAAGTATACACGCAACTGATAACAAAAATGCAATTTTTAAAGTTTTTATCGGTCTGTCTGTCTGTTTGTTCCAGCTAATCTCCGTAACGGCTGAACCGATTTTGACAGAAATTTCACTGGCAGATAGCTGAAATTACAGCGGGTTACTTAGGCTACTCTAAATTAGACTAGCTATTAACCGCGGCTTCGTCTGCAATGTTATCTCCAAAACGGTTGGACCGATTTTCATTAAACTTTCACCAGCTGATAGCGGACATCATAACAAGTAATTTAGGGTATTATATTTTAGACTAGCTGTTACCCGTGACTTCGTCCGTATGAAATTTAGCAAAAATATGTTGTTTACTGTAAACATGTGCATAAGATGTGCGTTGTACTGGACTTCAAGAATAAATATAATTGAAATTCATATATCTGTATCTATGTATGTAATAAGAAAGCACCAGGATTTGACCTCATAGACAAAAAGGTCCTGTCAGAGTTTCCATATAAAGCAATAGTATATCTGACTACTCTCTTTAATTGTATTATCAGAACATCTTGCTTCCCTTCACTATGGAAAGTCTCACAAGTAATCATGGTCCATAAACCTGGAAAGCCCGCACATGAATTATCATCCTACAGGCCAATAAGCTTACTTCCCATAATGTCTAAGGTTGTAGATAAAGAAAGATATTACTTTGACGACTCTCACATGCTATGTATGAAAACTCTGTAACCCCAGACCACCAATTTGGATTCAGACCTGAGCATGGCACCACTGAACAGATACACAGAGTGTGCAAACATATCAGTAATAGTTTAGAGAGGAAAGAATATTGCTCTTCAGCGTTCCTTGATGTTCAAATGGCCTTTGACCGAGTTTGGCATAAGGGATTACTCTATAAAATGAAACTACTGCTACCTCATAGCTTCTACCAAATATTTGAATCATATCTCAACAATAGGATATTCCAAGTTAGAGAAGATGACTGCTCATCAGGTTTTCATGAGACACTTGCTTGTGTGCCACAAGGCTCCGTATTGGGCCGAGTTTTGTATACCATATACACTTCTGATCTGCCACTAACACCTGGAGTTACAATCGCTACCTACGCAGATGACACGGCGATATTAGCCTCTTGTACAAACCTTGCAGGTGCTACTGCGAAACTTCAGCAAAGCCTCAATGAAATAAGCAACTGGTTCGATAAATGGCGTATTTAAGTGAGTGCTAATAAATCAGTCCAAGCCACCTTCACCCTGCGTAGAGAAACATGTCCTCCTGTTAACCTTAGTGGTAGAGAGTTACCTCAGTGTGATACAGTCAAATACCTTGTCTACACCTGGATCGCCGGTTGACATGGCAGAAACATATAGAAACAAAACGCAAAGAGGTCAATTCAATACAAGGGTGTACTGGGTTTGGGAAGAAATAGCTGATTGACAAAAGTTTATTACAAGGCTGTTATACAACCAATCTGGACCTATGGGATTCAGTTGTTGTTCAGCCTGTTGCGAATCCAACATAAACAAAATTCAAAGGACACAAAACTATATCCTCAAGCAAATAAGCAATGCTCCCTGGTTCATTAGAAACAGTGAAGTACACCATTACCTGAACATGCCAAAAGTAAAAGACGAAATTAAGGCACTTGCAAATAAATACAAGACAAGACTGATAGACCATCCTAATCAGTTGGCTGTGCAGCTCACATTGCCTGACTGTGTGAATCGCCTGAAACGGCGCAGAACCCTGGATCTCGGCGGCGCTGAATGAGCCAATATATTAATATGGAAGATATTCCTATTGGGGAATATCTCCTCATGCATGATAATCATTCAACTCATCTGCTCATAGTCGGAAGGACTGATCGCATGATATATTATATAAAAAAAAATGTATGTAATTTGAATTACATTGTCATTTCGGATATTTTGCTTTATTTACCGCGCTTTCGTCTACATAACTCAGCAACCATAGTAACATATAAGAATATTGTATCCAAGTCAATGAGCATTATTTAAATTGTCGAACATTAAAAGCTGCTTGGACAGATAGTATATTTTATATCTTGATTTATATTTATGCAGGATTTTAAGATGACAGCTCATTCATTGTATATAATTCAACATTATAATTATTAATAGTAATTTTGACGATAGAAGGGGTCTTTGTAAAAAGATCATAAACTTATATTGACAATATGGGCATATTAATCGAACTTTAAGTCATTGTTTCATTAGCTCCTTATACAGTGTAAGTGAGCACTGAGATAGTTATATGGTGGATTAAGGTTTCAAATATGTTGCTGATGCTAAACCTCATTTGACACACTGTTAGTATTTATATATCTAATGTATACGTTACATGTCACTGTAGGTGGCGTGCGTGGCGTACTTACAATTGTTTTTAAAGTGCATCGCTATAATTGTACACTGTCTCACAATTTTATATTTTTTTAATACAATTATTAAAAAAAAGCATGCGGAGCTGCGGGTACAGCTAGTTTAGAATAATATTGGAATATAATTATTTTCATTGATACATAATTTAGAAAACAAAAAATGTACAAAGGGTATTTTGCTCATAGCAATTAACATTTTCTTTATACTATGGTTATTGCACGTCCTTATTACCAAAATTCAATTATTGAACCATGTTATACAAAGTATTCCAATGCAACAAATGAATGTAGAACGCATTACACATTAAAGTGTACCCGAGTTATTAATGAACCTTTGTATTAGTATAAATGCAGTAGATGTTGTTATGCGGGAAAGATGGCGTATCCGAGCTGACCTTGGGCACCTGCAGGAGTTGGTGTTGCGCGAGGTGCAGCTGGTGCAGCTGGCGGAGGCGGCGCGCGCGGCCCAGCGCCGCCTGCAGCTCCGTGTCGGGCTCCGTCTCCTCCTCGTCCACCGCCGCCTCGCGCTCCAGCTGTTCCAGGTTCACATCTGCACTCCGCAACCGACAACTCCAATTTCAGACACGAAATTATCATTTACCAATCAACAAACGATATAAACCGAATTCATTATTCACAACTCTAAACAGATAACAGATAAAACAGATCGAGTTTCTTGCCGGTTCTTCTAAATCACTCGCTTTTTTGTCCAAGCCGGTGGTAGTAGTGACGTTCATGAGCGCTTTCTTAGCGCCTAAATTGTATAAAGTATTTTTGATATGAATCATATATGTATATATACTGTACCGGTGTCGTCTGTTTCGAGCGGAACGAGCCCCTCGTCGTAATCGTCCACGTCTATCGGCTCCTCCTTCTGCTTCTTACGCATTTTACCCTGAGGCAAATGATTTTATATATTAATAACATACTTACACTAAGCAAAAACCCTTAACTTATTCTCATTGCTAAGCTTCAATTGCCATACATTAAGTGAACACGGAAGAAACAAAACATATTACCGAAATATATGATTGCTAAGTTAGTTACCACTCCAAAAGCGGGCGTTATAAAAATACCAAGAATAAACACAGGCACATAACGTGATTAACGTATGCAATATAAATAAATTGAAATGACTTATAGATAAACTAATTTATACTTGTCAACAAACCACAAGTAGTTTTCACATACGAAATTATTAGTCTATATACATGAATAAAATTGAAGTTTCTTTTTGTAATGACTAAGTAACAAAGTAACTTTTAACTTAATTAATATGAAATTATATATTGTTGTAAGAAAAATATTTTTAAAAGTTTTGTCTGCCATGTCTATTCCTACTAATCACCAAAACAGTTAGCCAAATTTTGACGAGACTTTTACTGCTAGATGACTGATGTTATAAGGAGGAACTTAGGTTACTCTTATATTGGAAAAAAATGTGTCACGCATAAATATAATAAACGAATGAAGCAGTATCTGGCAAAGTATGGTCGCCATGTGCAAGGTGCACTATTTATTAACAAAATCAAACTTTAATCAGACTATCTGTTTCTTAATAAATATGTGCCGAAGTTTGGCTATATTTATATTTGTGGGAAACACAATAACTTAGTCTGACAAGAATTAATTAGCTTCTTCGAATTTTTCGAATTCTTCGAATTACATTTTTTAATCACTCCCCTTTGTTTATGACACTATATGGCACAGACAGCGCACATTCGTATCTACATGACATTGGCGAAATGATGTATTACACACGGCGCCATAAATTAAAGAAAAAGAAGAAGAGTTAGAGAGCACAATCCCTGAACATAATGAATGTGAGTGAGAGATACCTTCCTTCTAGGTTTTTTGAATTTAGCCATTAGCTCGTGCTCGTCCATGTAGTCGGAGGCGAGGCGCAGCTCCGGCAAGCGCAGCGACTCCAGCCGCTTGTGCGCGCCCCCCGCCCCCCGCTCTCGTCGCTGCAACGCAATGCGCACTCTTACTCACAAACACACTACTCTCATGCAGACCCTACACCTCACTAATCTTGTACATTGTATTAAACTGCAGTACATGATGCAGGGTCTGTGCAAGCGCAGCGACTCCAGCCGCTTGTGCGCGCCCCCCGCCCCCCCGCTCTCGTCGCTGCAACGCAATGCGCACTCTTACTCACAAACACACTACTCTCATGCAGACCCTACACCTCACTAATCTTGTACATTGTATTAAACTGCAGTACATGATGCAGGGTCTGTGCAAGCGCAGCGACTCCAGCCGCTTGTGCGCGCCCCCCCGCCCCCCGCTCTCGTCGCTGCAACGCAATGCGCACTCTTACTCACAAACACACTACTCTCATGCAGACCCTACACCTCACTAATCTTGTACATTGTATTAAACTGCAGTACATGATGCAGGGTCTGTGCAAGCGCAGCGACTCCAGCCGCTTGTGCGCGCCCCCCCGCCCCCCCGCTCTCGTCGCTGCAACGCAATGCGCACTCTTACTCACAAACACACTACTCTCATGCAGACCCTACACCTCACTGATCTTGTACATTGTATTAAACTGCAGTACATGATGCAGGGTCTGTGCAAGCGCAGCGACTCCAGCCGCTTGTGCGCGCCCCCCGCCCCCCGCTCTCGTCGCTGCAACGCAATGCGCACTCTTACTCACAAACACACTACTCTCATGCAGACCCTACACCTCACTAATCTTGTACATTGTATTAAACTGCAGTACATGATGCAGGGTCTGTGCAAGCGCAGCGACTCCAGCCGCTTGTGCGCGCCCCCCGCCCCCCGCTCTCGTCGCTGCAACGCAATGCGCACTCTTACTCACAAACACACTACTCTCATGCAGACCCTACACCTCACTAATCTTGTACATTGTATTAAACTGCAGTACATGATGCAGGGTCTGTGCAAGCGCAGCGACTCCAGCCGCTTGTGCGCGCCCCCCCGCCCCCCGCTCTCGTCGCTGCAACGCAATGCGCACTCTTACTCACAAACACACTACTCTCATGCAGACCCTACACCTCACTAATCTTGTACATTGTATTAAACTGCAGTACATGATGCAGGGTCTGTGCAAGCGCAGCGACTCCAGCCGCTTGTGCGCGCCCCCCCCGCCCCCCGCTCTCGTCGCTGCAACGCAATGCGCACTCTTACTCACAAACACACTACTCTCATGCAGACCCTACACCTCACTAATCTTGTACATTGTATTAAACTGCAGTACATGATGCAGGGTCTGTGCAAGCGCAGCGACTCCAGCCGCTTGTGCGCGCCCCCCGCCCCCCGCTCTCGTCGCTGCAACGCAATGCGCACTCTTACTCACAAACACACTACTCTCATGCAGACCCTACACCTCACTAATCTTGTACATTGTATTAAACTGCAGTACATGATGCAGGGTCTGTGCAAGCGCAGCGACTCCAGCCGCTTGTGCGCGCCCCCCGCCCCCCGCTCTCGTCGCTGCAACGCAATGCGCACTCTTACTCACAAACACACTACTCTCATGCAGACCCTACACCTCACTAATCTTGTACATTGTATTAAACTGCAGTACATGATGCAGGGTCTGTGCAAGCGCAGCGACTCCAGCCGCTTGTGCGCGCCCCCCGCCCCCCGCTCTCGTCGCTGCAACGCAATGCGCACTCTTACTCACAAACACACTACTCTCATGCAGACCCTACACCTCACTGATCTTGTACATTGTATTAAACTGCAGTACATGATGCAGGGTCTGTGCAAGCGCAGCGACTCCAGCCGCTTGTGCGCGCCCCCCGCCCCCCGCTCTCGTCGCTGCAACGCAATGCGCACTCTTACTCACAAACACACTACTCTCATGCAGACCCTACACCTCACTAATCTTGTACATTGTATTAAACTGCAGTACATGATGCAGGGTCTGTGCAAGCGCAGCGACTCCAGCCGCTTGTGCGCGCCCCCCGCCCCCCGCTCTCGTCGCTGCAACGCAATGCGCACTCTTACTCACAAACACACTACTCTCATGCAGACCCTACACCTCACTAATCTTGTACATTGTATTAAACTGCAGTACATGATGCAGGGTCTGTGCAAGCGCAGCGACTCCAGCCGCTTGTGCGCGCCCCCCGCCCCCCGCTCTCGTCGCTGCAACGCAATGCGCACTCTTACTCACAAACACACTACTCTCATGCAGACCCTACACCTCACTAATCTTGTACATTGTATTAAACTGCAGTACATGATGCAGGGTCTGTGCAAGCGCAGCGACTCCAGCCGCTTGTGCGCGCCCCCCGCCCCCCGCTCTCGTCGCTGCAACGCAATGCGCACTCTTACTCACAAACACACTACTCTCATGCAGACCCTACACCTCACTAATCTTGTACATTGTATTAAACTGCAGTACATGATGCAGGGTCTGTGCAAGCGCAGCGACTCCAGCCGCTTGTGCGCGCCCCCCGCCCCCCGCTCTCGTCGCTGCAACGCAATGCGCACTCTTACTCACAAACACACTACTCTCATGCAGACCCTACACCTCACTAATCTTGTACATTGTATTAAACTGCAGTACATGATGCAGGGTCTGTGCAAGCGCAGCGACTCCAGCCGCTTGTGCGCGCCCCCCGCCCCCCGCTCTCGTCGCTGCAACGCAATGCGCACTCTTACTCACAAACACACTACTCTCATGCAGACCCTACACCTCACTAATCTTGTACATTGTATTAAACTGCAGTACATGATGCAGGGTCTGTGCAAGCGCAGCGACTCCAGCCGCTTGTGCGCGCCCCCCGCCCCCCGCTCTCGTCGCTGCAACGCAATGCGCACTCTTACTCACAAACACACTACTCTCATGCAGACCCTACACCTCACTAATCTTGTACATTGTATTAAACTGCAGTACATGATGCAGGGTCTGTGCAAGCGCAGCGACTCCAGCCGCTTGTGCGCGCCCCCCGCCCCCCGCTCTCGTCGCTGCAACGCAATGCGCACTCTTACTCACAAACACACTACTCTCATGCAGACCCTACACCTCACTGATCTTGTACATTGTATTAAACTGCAGTACATGATGCAGGGTCTGTGCAAGCGCAGCGACTCCAGCCGCTTGTGCGCGCCCCCCGCCCCCCGCTCTCGTCGCTGCAACGCAATGCGCACTCTTACTCACAAACACACTACTCTCATGCAGACCCTACACCTCACTGATCTTGTACATTGTATTAAACTGCAGTACATGATGCAGGGTCTGTGCAAGCGCAGCGACTCCAGCCGCTTGTGCGCGCCCCCCGCCCCCCGCTCTCGTCGCTGCAACGCAATGCGCACTCTTACTCACAAACACACTACTCTCATGCAGACCCTACACCTCACTGATCTTGTACATTGTATTAAACTGCAGTACATGATGCAGGGTCTGTGCAAGCGCAGCGACTCCAGCCGCTTGTGCGCGCCCCCCGCCCCCCGCTCTCGTCGCTGCAACGCAATGCGCACTCTTACTCACAAACACACTACTCTCATGCAGACCCTACACCTCACTAATCTTGTACATTGTATTAAACTGCAGTACATGATGCAGGGTCTGTGCAAGCGCAGCGACTCCAGCCGCTTGTGCGCGCCCCCCGCCCCCCGCTCTCGTCGCTGCAACGCAATGCGCACTCTTACTCACAAACACACTACTCTCATGCAGACCCTACACCTCACTAATCTTGTACATTGTATTAAACTGCAGTACATGATGCAGGGTCTGTGCAAGCGCAGCGACTCCAGCCGCTTGTGCGCGCCCCCCGCCCCCCGCTCTCGTCGCTGCAACGCAATGCGCACTCTTACTCACAAACACACTACTCTCATGCAGACCCTACACCTCACTAATCTTGTACATTGTATTAAACTGCAGTACATGATGCAGGGTCTGTGCAAGCGCAGCGACTCCAGCCGCTTGTGCGCGCCCCCCGCCCCCCGCTCTCGTCGCTGCAACGCAATGCGCACTCTTACTCACAAACACACTACTCTCATGCAGACCCTACACCTCACTAATCTTGTACATTGTATTAAACTGCAGTACATGATGCAGGGT